>CM053037.1:159504483-159521685 GCA_028564925.1 Lithobates sylvaticus
CTGATCATTTCTTTGTCAGTGGGCAAACGTACAAAATCAGCAGGGGATCAAATACTTTTTACCTCCTCACTGTATATTGATAGAGATGTCTGACTTTTTTGAGTTTCCTGATCTGCATACTTGTTTTAGGTCTTTCACAGAGAAAGCTAGTGACAGCCAGGTAGCATTTTCAGAAGGCAGTTGGTAAAAGCAGCCTTCATATTACTTTCACAGTTTTTCTTGGCAAAAACAAACAAAAAAGAAAATATAAAAAAAAAAAAGCAAAAAAACAACAGGGATGACAGAAAAAAAAAAAAGTTTTGGCTTTATAAACAGTATACTTTAGGAACTAAGTGATTGCAAATTGAGTGTTGGCTCCCTCTAGTGGCTAATCTAAGAATTGCTATAACTAATAATATTGAAGATGAAGCATTTAAAAATATGAACAAAACATGAAAAACCTGCCGAGGTGTTGCTCCGTTGTCCATCGCCAATCACGCCGCCCGCCACACCAGAAAAAGGAAAAAACAAAATGCTCTTGCTGACATGAAGGCTGGCTGTCTACGGCAGACTAAGCCTTTGACATTTCTTATATAGGTAAGGGGCGGGGGCCACCTGGCTAAATCACCTGGTAGCACCGCCCTCTTCTGACTTCACAGACCTTAGCATGCACCGGTCGGAAGTACCCTCTCCCCATGTTGAGGGGATGTGGCCTGTTATGGTTCGGGGGGCAGGGGTGGCTCTTGCTCACCCTACCCCTCTTTCCTGACCTGCCACACTGCATGGGCCTGGTATGGATTTTGGGGGGGACCCCATGCTGTTTTTTGTTTTTATTTTGGCATGGGGTTCCCCTTACAATCTATACCAGACCCGAAAGACTGTCCTTTTTTTCAATAGCCGGTTGCCGGCAATTGAACCCGTGAGTAATTTTAAATGGGATTGCACTCGTTTTTTTTCTTTAAAAAATTTATTTTTGCTACAGCATGATCTATGCATGCTACAGATGTGCCACTTTACAGGCAGACCAAGGGGACCCCCAGGCACTATATTTATTCATTTTTATTGTTGCACTTTAAGCATCATTAAAATCACTGCTCCTGAAAAAAACTATAGTTTAAAAAATAAATTGCATTGATACATGTCCCCCAGCGCAGTACAGAGACCCCCATACCTGTTTTAAGGCTATTTACTTACATATAAGCCATTAAAATGGACTATGTTCAGCTCCTATAGACTTCAAAGGGTTTCGCCATTCGGGTTAGAACTTTTCCCCTGTTCAGGAGTTCTGCTGCAAACCCGAACAGGAGGGAGTTTGGTCCATCTCTACTGGAGAACACTCTGCAACAACAAACAATGCTCTTGGCTTAGAGGAAACCCAAGAACAGAAATAGTAGCAGCCTACAACCTAGCTGCTAAATTTGAATTAGGGACACTCCAGCTTAAAGCAGGTTCCCTACATAACAAAATGCTTTTTTATGGTACCTTGAATAGAAAAATATAAGTTACTCGTTAGATGTTAAATATACTTTAAAGTGGAACTGAACTAAACAGTAAAGTTTTTCTATGTTATAGGGAAAATTTTATCCGGGCTAAACCTTAGGCTAAAACGTTACCTGCAATTCCTGGTATGGGAATGTGCCTAGGCACTCTTGTGCCTAAAACCCTTTAGCTTTTAATCTTCAATGTGAATCTAAAGCCTGGTACACGAAATCAGATTATCGGACGAATAATCGGCCATTTTTTGCTGCATGCTAGTCACATATCGAAGGAGAAGAGGTTATTCAACTTACGAAAATTCTCATACGGCAGAATACAACTTCGGGAGTGATGAAACGTGTTGAATTATTTAATAATGTATTCTTTCATTTCCAAGCATGCGTCATCTCGATCTTACAATTTTTATTCGGACGAAAACCGTACTAATTAAATGAAAAATAGACGTTCTGTTCACGTACGATAAAAAATTTATAGCATGCTCCTTCAGGTTTTGTCATCCAAAAAAGTCAAAATCGGCTGTCAAAGGCACTAATACTAATGATCATATAATGGTTACATAGTAATTATACATAGTTACATAGTAGGCAAGGTTGGAAAAAGACACGAGTCCATCAAGTCCAACCTATGTGTGTGATTTTATGTCAGTATTACATTTTATATCCCTGTATGTTGTGGTCATTCGGGTGCTTATCTAATAGTTTTTTTTAATTATCGATGCTCCCCACTGAAACCACAGCCTGTGGAAGGGAATTCCACATCCTAACCGCTCTTATGCCCCGTACACACGATCGGAATTTCCGATGGAAACAGTCCGATGGGAGCTTCTCATCAGATTTTCCGACCCTGTGTATGCCCATTGGTCTTTTTCTGTTGGCATTTCCGACGGACTTTGGATTGAGGGCCTGCTCTTAATTTTTCCGACGGAAAACCTTTCTATCGGATTTTCCGATCGTGTGTATGCAATTCCGACACGCAAAATTCCGACGCATGCTCGGAAACAATTCGACACATGCTCAGAAGCATTAAATTTCACTTTTATAGTGCAGTCGAACGTGTTGTATGTCGCGGTGTTATTGACCAGTCAGAATTTGGTGTGACCGTGTGTAGGCAAGACAGTTTGAGCGAAATTCTGTCGGAATTCCGATGGGAAAACCATCAGAGCTTTTTCCGACGAGAATTCCGATCGTGTGTACGCGGCATCACAGTAAAGAACCCTCTACGTTTAAGGTTAAATCGCTTTTCTCCTAATTTTAGTGAATGGCCACTAGTCTTATTAAATTCCCTTATGCAGAAAAGTTTTATCCCTATTGTGGGGTCGCCAGTATGGTATTTGTACATTGACCAGGGAGGCAAAGGTTCTTCACCTCTGGCCTGCTCTCCAGACCAAGGCTGGAAGGCAAAGACCTATCTCCTGGCAGGAGAAGCCCAGGAGGCATAAACCCTTCCAGAAGTTTTGCCTGCTTTCCCAGTCTGCATATTGATTAGAAGCAGCCAAGAGGAACTCAGACTCTGGGGTCATTTACTGGTACCTTAGTGGATGAGCAAAAAGAGCACGGTTTCAACTTATACCCATCTGCCCAGGACACTCTTTAGCACAGAGGCCTCTTCCCAAGATGCTCCATACAAGCAGCCATTTTTCTGCTCCCTCTGGATGTACCCTTCAACAGGACAACAAAAATCCCTAAGGCTTCCAGACATAGGCCAACTTCTGCTTCTTTAGTCCCAGACTCAGATAATTATTTTTGTAACACCCTCCCTAGGCAGCAGACCAGGGAGGCAAATGTTCTTCAGCTCTGGCCTGCTCTCCAGACCAAGACTGTCAGGAGCCCAGGAGGCATAAACCATTGCAGAAGGTCACCTTAAACATTTGCCTCCTTTCCCAGTCTGCATCACTGCCAAATATCCTCCTAGTGGTAGACCAGAGAGAAATAAATATTCAAATCTGAGGGGAGTTTACTAAGACCAGAGCAGCTAGAAAGTGCTGTGGTCAGATAAGACCAAAATTTAGCTCTTTGGCAGTAACTCGATTTGATGTGTTTGGAGGAGGAAAAATGCTGACTATGACCCTAAGAACACCATCCCTACAGTCAAGAACGGAGGTGGAAACATGATGCTTTGGGGCTGTTTCTCTGCTAAAGATACAGGCCAACTTTGGTACATTGAGGGGCCAATGGGCGAGCCGTGTATTGTAAAATCTTGGCTGAGAACCTTCTTCCCTCAGCAAGAACACTGAAGATGGGTCGTGGATGGGTCTTCCAGCATGACAATGACCCAAAACATACCGCCAAGGCAACAAAAGAGTGGCTCAAGAAGAAACACATTAACCTCCCTGGCGGTATGATTATGTCAGATTTTTGATGCTCAAAGCGGTACAATTGTTTTGCATGGAAATTTTGGCGTTTTATATTGTAGGCCTGTAATTCTTAGGAATAACACACTTAAATTTGTCCAAACAAGAGTCTTAAGCCCCATACACACGGTCGGATTTTCCGATGGATTCTGTCCTATCGGACAATGTTGTCGTAAATTCCGACCGTGTGTAGGCACCATCGGACAGTTTCCATCGGATTGTACGACGGACAAAGTTCTATCTCCTGCTGGATAGATTTTTCGACAACAAAGTCCGATCACACCAATTCCGATCGTGTGTAGCGTAGTCCGACGGACAAAGTGCCACGCATGCTCAGGTCACATTACAAGACCAAAGCTATTGGCTACTAGCCTCTACGTAGTCCCGTTGTAGGCAACAAACGTCACCACGTTCAGAATGATCGGATTTTCCGACAACTTTGTCCGACCATGTGTATGCAACACCAGTGTCGGACTAAATCCTTCGGACCAAATCCTATGGATTTGGTGGTCGGATTTTCCGACCGTGTGTATGGGGCTTTAGACAGCCCGGGTATGATAAGGTTTGAAACACTAAATCATAAATTATAATATAATAAATAACTATAAATAATTATGACAAATAATAATATAATAATAATAATAAAAATGATTCAATAATGTAATCAAATCAAAAACACAGAAATTTGCTCAGTTGCAGAATTGTCGCTGTCATTACTTTCAGTGTTTGATGAAGAATTTCCCCACAAATCACTATCGCTCAATTCTGCAAGTGATTCTAACTTATTATCGCTGTTTTCTAGCTGGTCTAAAACCGTTTTTGATGTAAAGGGACACTTTTAAGTTGCTATGGACAATCTCAAGTTTCCAGGCAGAAAGAACAATATATATATAATATAAAACTGCATGCAGGGCACTGGACAAAGTATTAGGGACAAAAGTGATGTGAAATAATGTGATACAGTAATGTAATCTGTAAGATTACAGTGTACTGTATGTTTTGTGTGTTTTTAACTTTTTGAATTTGGCGCCGTTCTCCGTCCCTGTGCATTGCAATGCTCGTAGGGAACGGAGCTCGGCACAGTGATAGATCCGGTGGAGGACACGGCTCTCACACACAGCAGGGAGACATCGCAGGATCCTGGGGACAAGGTAAGTAACTTTGCCTGGATCCTGCAATGCGATCCCTAGTGTGGCTCGGGGTTACCGATTTTGGTACTGAAAATTCACCCCGAGCCACACTCTGGAATACCGCCAGGGAGGTTAAGGTTATGGAGTCCAGATATTACTGTAATCCTATAGAAAATGTATGGAGGGAGCTGAAATTTTGAGTTGCCAAGCGACAGCCTAGATAGAAGGATTTAGAGAAGATATGTAAAGAAGAGTGGACCAAAATCACTCCAGAAGCCAGAATGTGGCACAGCGGTGCAGGAAAATCAGCTTTCAAAGCTTAACTAAACAAGTTAATGTTAGAAGCTGGTTACTATGCACAGCTGCTTCAGATTCTGTCTGTTCCAGTGGGATGACATTTAACACAGGTGACTGGTCCTTTGCCCACTTTCTTTTTTTGGGCACATCTTCCAGAGTTCAGTTCCTCTTTAATCACATGCCGACCGGGCCATATCCGAAAGACGGCTACGGCGCGGCCGGCTTATTCTGGGTGGACGTCCTCACAGAATCTTGCTCCCTGGGGGGCGCACCCGGGAACATCCGTTACTGACGATCAGGGGTCATGGTGAACGGCCGCTGATTGCGGCCATTTACCACGTGATCACTCCTTTAAATGACGGAGCGATCACATGTAAACAAACCGGCGTCACCTCATGGTGCAGATTCCTTCCTCCCCTTTCTGTACCGATCGGTACAGTGAGAGGGGAGAGGTGGAGAGATGGCAACAGCGCTGTGGGCTGGATCTGTAGTGCCCACAGCGCTGCTCAGTGACAATACTCTGCAGTATTCTGCCCATACGCTGCAACACTGGGCAATACTCTGCAACACTGCAATACTCTGACAATACTGTGCAATACTCTGCCAATACTCTACAACGCTGTGCAATACTGTGCAACACTGTGCAATACTATGCAACACTGCAATACTCTTCCAATACTCTTCAATACTCTTCCAATACTATGCAATACTCTGCCAATACTCGCCAATACTCACCAATACTCGCCAATGAATTTTAACAGAAATAAAGAATTATTTTTTGATTTATAGCGCAAAAAATAAAAAACCCAGCAGTGATTAAATACCACCAAAAGAAAGCTCTATTTGAGTGAAAAAAAAGGACAAACATTTCATATGGGTACAGTGTTGCATGACTGAGTAAGGCCCCTTTCAAACTTGTGCGACTTTAAAGTTGCACGATTTTACCGTGATTTTGACGCGTTTCGCGGACGCGATTTCGTCTCGATTTCAAGGAATGCCTGTGTAAGTGGCATCAAAATCAGACAAAAGTAGTGCAGGGACTACTTTGAAGTCGTACTAATATGAATGGCTGTCATTGGAAATCATGGGGAACGACTTGTCATGCTACTTTGCAGTCCCAAATCGTGGGACAAGTCGTATAAGTGTGAAAGGGGCCTTATTGTCATTCAAAGCGTGAGAGCACCGAAAGCTGAAAATTGGTCTGGTTATGAAGGGAAGTGCCCAGTGGTCAAGTGGTTAAACATAATGTGTGAATTGGAGCTGTTTCCTTTTTTTGCCATGTTTTTTTTTTTTCATAACCAACACCAAGAAAAATAATCCCGGATAGGCAGATAGTGCCCCATGTATGTATCTGTATATAAACCATGTTACATATTTGACTGCCCTGTAACTTTAATTCATTTGATCTCCTCAAGCACACGCAGAAGCATTCACTGAGGAATAAGAGAATTCTCCGGCTTTGATGTAAGAATCAATTAGCAGCTGCTAAGAGTTAATAAAATGCCGGTCTCCGAAAAAAAGTATAATTACCCCAAAGATGAATCTAATATCATACATAAGAGGTAATTAAATAGCACAGTGTTTACATTGGTTCTCATACTGAATATCAATAATATTCAGGGAAATTATTATTCATTTCCCGGAATGTAGGGAGATCAGAGTCAGACAACAGAAGGGGGATATTGATTTTAGACACACAGTCTTGTTAAATTCATTGTTTAATTATCCACTGGCACCTGTGGAAGCTGATTCAATTAGATAATCCGTTTAAAAGGGATCTCCAAATTCACGGCCAATTTGTAATTAATGTTGAGAATAATATTTGTTGTGCTCCTGAAGATAGTAGGCAATTAATTAATAATGTCATTCTGTAAGTGCAGCTGAACATCGTATGAGTTCTTCTAGATGTGGCTGATGAAGATATTACACATTTCCTGTGTGCCAATTATAATGGGAAACAAAGGGTTGCATGCAGTGGCATTCACTACATTAGGGTGGAGCCCAGTGCAGGCTTCAGAACAAGATCCTCTTCCTTCCTTACTGTCTACCCTTATTATCCCTCAGTATTAACATGAGTCTACTGTACTTATAATAAAAATTGCTGTGTGAATGTCTCAAGAATTTACTGTCACAAATAATCCTGTATTTTGCTCAGTATGTTTATTTACTATAATTGTCAGCTCCATCTAGTGGCCATAATGCAGTATTTTTCTGAAATACTCCAATCCGGAAAATACTGCATTATGGCCACTAGATGGAGTGGACAATTATAGTAAAAAAAACATATTAGGCAAAATATTGGGATTAGTCATGACAGCCAAGCAAATGGTTTAGACCAGGGGTCTCAAACTGGCGGCCCTCCAGCTGTTTTGAAACTACAAGTCCCATGAAGCATTGCAAGGCTGACAGTTACAACCATGACTCCCAAAGGCAGAGGCATGATGGGACTTGTAGTTTTGCAACAGCTGGAGGGATGCCAGTTTGAGACCCCTGGTTTAGACACTTAAGCCTCGTACACACGATTGGATTTTCCGACGGGAAATGTGTGATGACAGGCTGTTGGCGGAAAAATCTGACTGTTTGTACGCTCCCTCGGACAATTGTTGACGGATTTTCCGCAGACAAATGTTGGATGGCAGGCTTTAAAATTTTCCATGGGCAAATGTCTGTTGTCAGATTTTCCGAGCGTGTGTACACAAGTCTGTCGGACAAAAGTCCAAAGTACAAACAAGCATGCTCAGAAGCAAGGACGAGCCAGAAGCGGTTGGTCTTGTAAACTAGCGTTCATAATGGAGAATTAACATTCGTGACGTGACAAATTATGAAATATTGAAATGCAGCGCACAATTCTCTTCTTCTTTAATGGGATAATAATGAAGCGGCTTTGCTGGTGATACAGATGGAGTTATGGCAAACGTATTTTAAAAGGCTTTTATTTTCTAGTGATATCAAGAATAATATTATTATGCTTTTTATTTTTTTTGGGCAAGTTACCACAACACCATTATCCCGTAGTTTTTAAGATCAAAGATACAACTATGTTGGTGTCCCTTGTCAATTTTACATTGTATTTTTGGAAATGTAACTGTCTACTCCCAAACTGTCATTTGAAGTAAAACACATAGCCAAGTATTATTCTCCCAAATATTTTTTTTATTGTGCATTAAAAAATAAAACAAATAAAAGTAGACATGCTATCTGCCAATAGAACTTAACCAAAAAGTACATTCTATGCATCCAAAAATATAGAAAATATACCAAATCAAATCATTATTCAACCAAAAAAAATAATGTCTAAGCAAAAACTCCAAGGCCAATAATAAATAACACGTTATCTCCTCCGATTCTGCAACATGTCTGATTGATGGACGGCCATTCAGAAACTAACTGAAAAGCACAAAATGAAAAGTGCGAATCAACACTCACCAAACTTCTACTAACACGAAATTAGCAGAAGGAGCCCAAAGGGTGGCGCTAAAGAGCTGAGAAACCGCATAGTATGTCACTACATTCGTAATTGTTGGCCAACATTTGTGTGGCCGTGTGTATGCAAGACCAGCTTGAGCCAACGCCCTTCGGACAAAATTCCACGGTTTTGTTGGCCAACAATCCGATCGTGCATAACTGTCTTCTCTTATTATCCCTCAGTATTAACATGGGTTTACTGTAGTTATAATAAAAATTGCTGTGTGAATGTCTCAAGAGTTTACTGTCACAAATAATCCTGTATTTTGCTCAGTATGTTTATTTACTATAATTGCCAGCTCCATCTAGTGGCCATAATGAAGTATTTTTCTGAAATATCCCAATCAGGAAAATACTACATTATGGCCACTATATGGAGTGAACAATCATAGTAAATAAACATATTAGGCAAAATATTGTGATTATTCATGACAGCCAAGCAAATGGTTTAGACTCTTACACAGCATATTTTTTTTAATAGACTCCATGGGGTTCCCCTAAAAAAAAACTGAAAAAAAAACGCACCATTTATTCCAATGATTAAAAAAAAAAGCTGGGAAGAGCCAGGTCACATGACTGGTCAAAGTTAAATGTTGGGTGTCCTACGTGTGTGGATGTTGATATATAATGTAAAACTAATATGCCCCATTCACACGATCGGAAATTCCGCCAGCAAAAGTCTGATGAGAGCTTTTGGTCGGAAATTCCGACCGTGTGTATGCTCCATCGGACTTTTGCTGGCGGAATTCCCGCCAGAAAAAGATTGAGAGCAGGTTCTCTATTTTTCGGTCCGAAAAAGTTCCGATCCGAAATTCCAATCATCTGTACAAATTCCAACGCGCAAAATTCCTGCGCATGCTCGGAAACAATTCGATGCATGCTCGGAAGCATTGAACTTCATTTTCTCAGCTGGTCATAGTGTTGTACGTCACGCGTTCTTGGCGGTCGAAAAGTTCATAGAACTTTTGTGTGACTGTGTGTATGCAAGCCAAGCTTGAGCGGAATTCCGTTGCAAAAACTATCCAAGTTTTTTCCGATGGAAAATCTGCTCGTGTGTAAGGGGCATTAAACTATTTTTTTATATTTTAGAATGGGGTGCCTCGAGACTGTCGATAATTTTAGAGGGTGCCTTGAGATTGTCCATAATTTTAACCTGTAGCTGACCGCCCACTGTCAAATGACGGCGGGACGGTGCAGCTCCTGTGGCGGGCCGCCGTCATATGACGGCGCTCGCTTTTTGGCCACTAGGGGGGCGCGCGCGCGCCGTGGGAGGCGCGCGCGCATGCCCGCCGCGTAGCGGGGGACCCGATGCGCGTGCCCGGCTGTCGCGATGTCCGCCAGGCACCCGCGATTGCCCGGTAATCGAGCAGGACGTGGATCTGTGTGTGTAAACACACAGATCCACGTCCTGTCAGAGGAGAGGAGACCGATGGTGTGTCCCTTGTACATATGGACACCGATCGGTCCCCTCCCCCAGTCAATCCCCTCTCCCCACAGTTAGAATCACTAAGATAGGGTACATATTAACCCCTGCAGCGCCCCCCTAGTGTTAACCCCTTCCCTGCCAGTCACATTTATACAGTAATCAATGCATTTTTATAGCATGGATCGCTGTATAAATGTGAATGGTCCCAAAAATGTGTCAAAAGTGTCCGAAGTGTCCGCCGCAATGTCGCAGTCACGATAAAAATCGCAAATCGCCGCCATTACTAGTAAAAAAAAATAATAATAAAAATGCTATAAATGTATCCCCTATTTTGTAGACGCTATAACTTTTGCGCAAACCAATCAATATACGCTTATTGCGATTTTTTTTACCAAAAATATGTAGAAGAATACGTATCGGCCTAAACTGAGGAAAAAATTTGTTTAAAAAAAAAAAAAAATTGGATATTTATTATAATAAAAAGTAAAAAATATTATGTTTTTTCAAACTTGTCGCTATTCTGTTGTTTATAGCGCAAGAAATAAAAAACGCAGAGGTGATCAAATACCACCAAAATAAAGCTCTATCTGTGGGGAAAAAATGATAAAAATTTTATTTGGGTACAGCGTTGCATGACCGCGCAATTGTCATTCAAAATGCAACAGCGCTGAAAGCTGAAAAATGGCCTGGTCAGGAAGGAGGTGTTCGTGCCTGGTAGGCAAGTAGTTAAAGGGTGCTTTGACTGAAAAAAGGTTGAGAAACACTGGTCTAGACATCTGTATGCACAAGGCCTTACGCATCCTGGTTCTGCTGTTGGATCTCAAGGGACCAGCAGCAGTAAGGCCTTTAAAGGGGTTGTAAAGGTTTCTGTTTTTTCACCTTAATGCATCCTACGCGTCAAGAACGCGCTGGCTTTTCTGCTCTTCTCTGCCAGGTATTCTCGGCTCTACATTGTATAGATTGATAGCAGCGCAGCCATTGGCTCACGCTGCTGTCAATCAAATCCAAATGACGTGGCCGCCGGGGGCGGCGGGACGGAGACATACACTTCGCATCAAGAACATGAGCTAAAATGCCTGAAAACCGCCTCAGTGTGAAAGAGGTCTTAGGCTGGGTTCACACGGCAGCACGCTCCGGCTCACAGCAGGAGTCCCGTGCGTCCCTATTCACCGTTTCAGTTTGAATTTCAGCTGGAATTTTTGGCTAAATCCAGACCTGAAATGGACCAAAAGACGCACAGGGCTCCTGTGCAATTCGCACCGGAACCACAGCGGAAATGTGTGAACCGGCTCTATAGAGAGCCGGTCACAATCTCCTGCTATGCGAGTTGGATGCGGAGAAATCCACATCCAATTCGCAATAGTGTGAACCCAGCCATATGTGTGGGTAAATTGCTTCTTCTTGCCTCCAATGAACTATGAACTGATAATAGGGTCTATGATCTGGTTATCTGTGCACCCAATGCAAAGTTAGGAAAAATAACAACAACCTGACCACCTCTTTCATGACTTAACCACGAAAAATAAAGACCTAGGCAACTGAGTAATCTATATTGATTGATCTTGTGCTGGGTCTTTTCTTTATCTTCTTTATGTCCATGTTATGTCTTTGTTTTGAGAATATGTCCATTCTAGAGACAGGTACTTGGCACTAGAAGAAGCATGGTGATATATTTAGCTCATATGTCTACGGCTATCCACTTTGCTGGCTATTTTTGAGAGCTGTGTCTAATCATGCTTGATATAAGCAGGTGCAGCTGAACATACAGTTGACACCTTGTATTAGATGAAAGAAGGTTTTGATCACAGACAGATCTTAGTAATAGCACCACATCCCTTATTAGATTATATGTAGAAAGAGGGAATGGGATTTTTAAGATGCAAATTAATTCAAAGAATAGTAACAACTTTGTTATATAAGAACATTTTTTATTTTAGAAAAAATAAATAAAAATTAAATAAATAAAAATGAAAATAAAAAATTATTAAAAACAATTGGCAAGTAGAAATCAACAAGATTTTATGGATACAGCATAGGATAGAATTCCCAACATGCTGCTGCTGGAACCCAGGGACACACACATGCTGTTGTTGAATGCCAGTTCTATTAATAAGTACTGGTGGTTCTAGACAGCATCTGTCCTTTGGCATTAAGTCCACTGCAGAACTTTGGATTTTTGGTCCTTGAATGCCCCCTATGGTCACCTTTAGCACATGGTTCTCTGGACACGGTTAGATACCTGTGACCCCTTAGCAATTTGACCAATATTTCAAGAGACCAAGAAGGCTTGTACCTCTAGCTGGACAGCATCCCCTGAAGAAGTCCGATATATGGGTAAAACATATTGGGAATTCTATCCTTCTATGCTGTATCCATAAAATATTGTTGATTTGTACTTGTCAATTGTTGTGTTTTTAATATTCTTTTATTTAAATTTAGAATTTTTTCTAAAATAATTTTTTTTCTTATATAACATAGTTGTTACTATTTTCACTCTTTCGACATATTCGACTATTTTCACTCTTTCGACATATAGCCTTGTATTAGATGTTTGTGCATCTGGGTCCCGAGGATTGGGAGTCAGAGTAGCAGCTCAAACTGTTTGCCGGAATAGTACATACCCGCCAGATGTCTCCACGTGGCAACCCGGCCCTCTGCATGGTAGTCAGGATGGAGATTCGTAGGCCTCGGCGGGCGCAGTTTCCGAGACATCCCAACAGGCAGACTAAGGGGCAATCCATCATGGAAGTACCCGGTCCAGGTCAATCCACCGGGTGCAGTATATCAAGGGGAGCGTGGGTATAATCGACGTGAAGAGCCAACCATTCCTGACAACAAAGGAATATCTATGGCAAAAGGGCAGACCCACAGTCAACACGTGCAGGCCAGTGTGACACATTCAGCTGTCCATTTGCCCTAACAGGGATATAGGGAGTGATAAGGTGGCAGGGCAATGAGCAACTCGAGCAGGCTGCAGGAGGCCTCAGCAACTAGCGGGCAGGAAGTAGTAAGTCCAGCCATGCGGCGGCATCCCGGGGCGCAGTGAAAAATTTTAAAGTTGCGTGCACGCAGTCCCACTTTGATCTGGTCAAAAGACCTGCACATCTTCTGTGTTTCTAGGGAATAGTCGGGGAAGAACATGAGGGTAGCATTTTGGTATTTCACCTCACCTGTTCTGCGGGCTGCCTGTAGGGTTTCATCCCGATCCCTGAAATTAAGCATCCTGAAGATTAAGGTGCGGGGATGGGATCCGGGTTGACCCGGGACAGGGGGGATCCGATGAGCACGCTCCACAGTATAGTATGGGGAGAACTGTGCAGAGGGAAGAACAGCTCTTAGTAGTTCCTCAACAAAAACCGTGGGGTTCTTCCCCTCCACACCCTCCGGGAGACCAACGATCCGGAGGTTGTACCTCCGGTTCCTATTCTATGCGTCGTCCACTTTGTATTCCAGGGCCTGGACCTTCGTCTGGAGAGTACGAATGAATGCCGTGTGCTCCACAACTGTGTCCTCTGTCAGCCCCACGCGGTGCTCTGCTTCCGACACCCGGGATCAAAGTTTATCTAGGTCCTGCCAGATAAGGCAAACGTCTTACTGTACTGCCTCTATCTTGTTGGTCAGGGCAGCCTGACATGATGTGATCCCCGCCATTACTTCTTGAAAGCCGATCTGCACCTTTGCGGCCTGGTCCTCAGCCTCCGTCTGAGACGCCATGTTGCCGACTCGCTTGGGGGAGACCGCCACGTGTGGGGCCGTTTGTGCCGGTGTATCCTCCGCTCCTTGTGGAAAACGAAGCTTCTTCCCCTTGCACCGTGTCCTGTATGACATCCGGAGTGTGCTGGAAAACTTTGCAGGTTATTAAATAAGTTAGGAGTGAGGATAAATGACATACACCCAGCAGAGCTCTGGATCCTGCGTCCTGTCAGATCGCCATCTTGGCCACGCCCCCCCTGTATTAGATGTTTGTAGTTACAATAATCCACTTTGATATATAACTGGTAAAGTTGGAGGTGGCACAAAAACCTGGAAAGTATCTTAATCTGGAAAAAAAAAAAGTCAAAAAGCGTGGTTTAAACACAATTAGAGGTTTAGCAGCATTAAACATACACATACTAAATTATTATTTTTTCTAGATGTGCCCTGCTTCTTATTTAAAGGGCTTTCTGTTTACCTGTGGATTCATTTACCCCCCCCCCCAACTATTCGAACTAGAGTTTAAAAGTTGACAGTTCCATTTTTCGGCAGATTCAGGTTTTCACGTTATTTAACAACTTAAGTGATTTGTATAGGTCAAATTTATCCTTGATCTCCTTCTGTCCTTCTACAGCAGGCATCACTAAATAGTAGACTGCGGTCCGCACGCCGACTCAGTGACAGTCTTATTTGGACCACCGCAGACATGCCATTAAGCTGCCGGTGCCTTCTCTCTTCCCCCTGCTGTGGCCGCTGCTGTCCTCTTCACAGCAGGACAGAGGGCAGTTGGTGTGACTTGTCTGGATGGAGGGTGGGACCTGCCCAACTTTTAACAAGCGGGTGCTTGGTTGCTACAGCACCCGGCAGTCCTAGCAACCAATCACCTACTTGTTAAGAGGAAAAGTAGGGAAGATCCCACCCTCCATTCAGGCCTGTCACAAATCCCACTCTCTGCCCTGCTATGTAAGGTAGGACTAGGAATTGGGGTGTAATGTAAAGGGATGTTATGTAAAGAGGGGTGCTGTGATGTAAAAGGGGGGGGGGCTGTGATGTAAAGAAAGGTGCTGTAATGTAAAGGTGTGCTGCGATGTTAAAGGAGGACTGTGATGTAAAGGGGTGTGCTGAGATGTAAAGGGGCTGAGATGTATATGGAAAAGCTGTGATGTAAAAAGAGGGCACTGTGAAGTAAAGAAGGGAGGGGACTGTGATGTAGAGGGGGTGCTACAATGTAAAGGGGGTCTACGATGTAGAGGGGTGAACTAAATGTAACGTAAATGGGAAGGCTGTATTGTAACAAGGGTGCTGAGAAGTAAAGAGGGTACTGCTTTCTAAAGGGGGGGGGGGGGGCTCTGTAAAGTAAAGGGGAACTGTATTGTAAAGGGGGCACTTTGATGTAAATGGGGGGCTGTGATATGAAGGGGGCTGTGAGGTAAAGGGGGCATGCTGATGTAATGGGAGCAAGTAGAAGTAAAGGGGGTGCTGTAATTTAAATAGGAGGGGCTGTGAAGTAATTGGGGACAGGAGGGTCCTGTGATGAAAAGAGAGGGCTGTGATCAGAAGGGAGCTGTGTTGTAAAGGGGGGCACTATGATGTAAGGGGGGGGGTCTGTGATGTAAAGGTGGGCTGTGATAAAAATTGGGGGGCTGTGATGTAAAGGGGGGCCTGTGATGTGAAGGTGAACTGTGTTGTAAAGTGGGGTGGGGGGATTGCTGTGAGGTGAAGGATCTAAGTCATAGCACAAACATAACATTTAGACCTCTGCTGAAAGAATATTTTACTGACTGGACCTCCGTGCATTTTATTTCAATACTCCTGTTCTAGAGCATGTCCCAGCATTCATTTTCACTT
Organism: Lithobates sylvaticus; assembly: GCA_028564925.1. Taxonomy (NCBI): domain Eukaryota; kingdom Metazoa; phylum Chordata; class Amphibia; order Anura; family Ranidae; genus Lithobates; species Lithobates sylvaticus. The sequence continues at coordinate 159,520,169 of CM053037.1, forward strand.
TTTCCTTGTTCTTGTAGTAATGCAAGTAAAGAGGCAGCTACTGGGAAGGAGTGATCATCAAGATGTCCAAGGTCAGTTCCTATTGATGTAGACATGTCCCCCAGAACTACATCTCCCAAGACTCTAAGTCATGATTAAAACAATGGAGTAAAAAAAATGGTACCACTCTGTATAGAAACCAACTAGATTACATTTTTTTTGTCAAAGCTTAATTGAAGAAGCTAATTGGCTACCATGCACAGCTGCACCAAATTTTGCACTCTCCAGTTTTAGTAAATAAACCCCAATGTCTTACTAGGAAAGAAATAAATGTATGCACATGGAAATGGTCATAGGGGGGCAGTGATAGGGTTGGGGTAGGATTGAAAATGCCTCTTGGTATTGTAGTAGAGGCACTGTTGTCAGCTCATTATGAAAATTGGGAGCTCACTGGATTATTGTCAGGATCACCAGGTACTTTTCTGTATTTTGAAGTTCAAGGGATAAAACATGGGGAAATGTGCGTGCACTGCAGATTTTTTTTTGCCAAACATTAGACTTCTTTTGTTTAGAATTATTCTTTCAGTGGAAGTGGGACAAACGTATCCTTATGCCCTGTACACACGATTGGACATTCCGACAACAAAATCCCATGTTTTTTTTCCGACGCATGTTGGCTCAAACTTGTCTTGCATACACACTAGGGGTGCAACGGATCGTCGCGGATCCGTGATCCGAACGGGTCACCCTGTTTGGATCGGCACACCCCACGATCCGCGGAGCGCTCCGCAGCCTCGGCCTTAGGAAAGGCCGCGACTTCGGCCTAGCTCCGGAGCGGTGGCCATCTTGGTACACCCGGCCACCGTTTGCAATGTGATTGCTCCGTCAAGTGACAGAGCGATCACTTGTAAACATACTCTGCATTAGCCAGCCAATCCTCTGCATTAGCCAGCCAATCCTCTGCGATAGCCTGCCAATACTCTGCGATAGCCTGCCAATACTCTGTGATTAGCCTGCCAATACTCTGCCATACCCAGCCAATACTTGGCCATACCCAGACAATATTACAGTGGGGGAGATGACGTGGATATTACAGTGGGGGGAGATGACGTGGATATTACAGTGGGGAGATGACATGGATATTACAGTGGGGACTATATGGTGGTGGAATTTTCACAGGTTTTTGCAAATTCAATTATTTTTGCTGATCCGAAAAATGATCCGATCCGTGACTCTGTCCTGAGGAACGATCCGATCCGTGAGTTTTTTGATCCGTTGCACCCCTAATACACACGGTTACACAAAGTTGGTCGAAACTTCCAAACGCCAAGAACGCGGTGACGTACAACACGTACGACGAGCCGAGAAAAATTCTGCTTCTGCTTCTGCTTGTTTCCGAGCATGCGTGGCACTTTTTGCCTCGGAATTGTGTGCACACGATCGGAAATTTGCGCGAACGGATTTTGTGTTCGGAAAATTTGAGAACCAGATCTCAAATTTTGTGTGACGGAAAATCCGATGGAAATTGTACAATGGAG